>CM035593.1:5385708-5408992 GCA_020423425.1 Chrysopa pallens | reverse complement strand
TATCAGATTTAATTTTAAATCGATTTTCAAACCAAAACATGGAGATTTGGGTGTATTCAAACTAGGTCAAGGAATCCCTGCATGGTCTAAATCAGCCTGTGCAATGTTTTGCAGTATTTTTAGGATATTATCTAGAGCCACAATAAAGGTTGAGAAAAGTCATGTAATTACAGATGCTTATTTAACACAAACTGAATATTTAAAAACAGTAAAGGATGAGATTAGCAAAATCGATTATACCGCAAAGTACGCTATTACGGATGGTGAAATGTTCGATGCATGTCAAAATAGTTTACACAGGCCATAGAGAAGAGGTATTGGAGAAGATTATCTCATAAGTAGTTCTTTTGCAAGTGGTTACGCACAAGAGCAGAAAACATCTGGAGAGCCAGGAACACTTTCAAACAATGGAGTTGTCAGTAAATCCATATCAAATTATATTATTAGAGGCTTAGGTCCACAATCAGTAACATACAAAGGTGACGACTATGCAAGAAAACAACTGGCCATGCACGTTGACGACGAAGCACTGAATAGAATTAAAAGGGCATGTGCTTTGAATTTAAGGATAAAGATCGGTGATGGAGCGGAATTTTGTGGTATAACACTATATGAAGGTGTCTTCGCACTATCAATTCCTAGAAAATTAAATAAGATTATGGGACATGCGTTCAGAGATTTCGACCATTTCGCGGAATATCAAGTTTCATTAAGAGATTATGTTAAAGACTTGGAAACAATTGATAAAATTGAAAATATAATCGCGGCAAATTCTATTTTGTATAAAGTGGACTATCAAGAAATCGAAACTATGTGCCAAGCGATTGACTCGTGGAGTCATATTAGCAAAGAAACTTTTTATGAGAAGGCAGAGCTTTAGAATTATGTATCATGCATCCCGATTTATGATGACAAAGGTAATGTAATTATGAAAGAAGCAGCATCATTACTCCTTCAGTTAAATCAAAACCAATTAAATAAATACTTAAAGGATAGTTCAAGATTTTTGACAAAGGTGGAAAAAAGAGTAGCTAATATGAACAAAGATAAAAGTTACAATAATACTAATAGTTTAAGTGCAACCAAAAAGACTGATTTAAACAATACTGATTCCATTAAATGTGATAGTTCAAATATAATGCAAAAACCTGAGTATTTTAGACTAAAATCCATGACGACAAGTACAAATAATAGTAAAAAGTAAATTAATATGTTTAAAATTTTATAATAGCATTCCAATCTAAAGTTTTACTCGTAAAACTCACACCGAGTTTACAATGTGTTCAATAATAAAAATTAGTCTAAATTAGATTGAAATCAATCAGTCATTATTATGTGTAAAAACTGCTCAAGTTTTGTTGAAAGATCAATAGAGTTTCAAATCAAGATTGCCCTTAAAGCGTCATTAAAGTTTTCAAAGAAAGTTTACGTTTATCTAAACGACGTGGAAGATTTTAACAAAACTGAATTACTCGATAACTTCAGATATAAGACCAACGATAAAGAAGAGATTGCAACATTAAGTGTAGCGGCACAGGATTCTTTTGAACTGTTAGTCTATTACGACCATATTAAAATCAAAACAAGTGTCTGTATCGACCAGAAAGGAGTTTTTGTATTACCCAATTTGTTAAGGAAAGATAAGACAAGATTATTTAGAAAAACATCCGAAAGATAGGCGTTATTAAGAAAGTAGGCTTTTTCGTTATGTGTATAAATAGTTCCGATACAACTCACACCCGTGTACAAGTTCGGTTTAAATAGATAAATGAGCGAAAGCGAAACGAAAATTTTACAGAGTGAGGAAGAAGAAGATAGTAGAACAAGTCAATCTGAGGATAGCATTAGTGCAAGGACCAGAAACAGACAAAGTGGTATTTTTCCATTAAAACCTATAAAACGTAAAAGAAGTAAAAGGTTGAAATCATCACCAAGAAATACTAAATTAAAAGCCAGTACATCAAAATCCAATTCAGCCATCAGTTCTAGATTGGGTTCCAAAAATCCAACACCTTCAGGTTCGAGCTTAAATCCTACACCTTCAGACTTTCTCTTACACCATCACCAGCACCAGAACCAGATCCACTTATAAATTTAAGTGACGTTGTGCAAGTTTTGAAGGATTTTTGTATTGGAAATATGGCTTATAAAGAATACCCAAATCAAGCGTTGGTTTTGGAAAGTTGTGATTGGTTAGCAGTTAGCGCATTGTTAAAAGCGTTAAATTGAATGAGAAGATTAAGATGGACTATTGCTGAAAATAGATCTCAAATGTTTGAGATACTAAATAAAGCAGTATGTGACGCATCATATGCAAGGAATAAGAGATTTATCTCAGGCTTGTATGCATGCGAAGGGCTAGGTAATTGGACAAGGTTATTTCAACAACTTAGAGGCGCCATAGACTTTAAAGACCACAATAAGGGTGGTAAAACAAAAGATGCTCCACCACAACTATTTGCAGATTCTAATGATACCCATCAGGCATTTAATAATGTAACAACTATGATAGACAATATTACTACCATGCAAGATGTGTATGATCAAAGACTTTTTGAAGCCAGGTATAACATGGTTTGGTCAGAGGCAGCATCTGCTTAATAATCTTTAAATATATATTCTTGGACGTGAAAATCTCTGGTTTTCAAATAAATATTAAAATAAATTAAAAAATTTTAAGTTAAAATTTTAGTAATAAATAAAACCTTTCAAACAACCATAATGATAAATTGACAGTTATAAAGTATAAGTTGACTAAATAAAACAATAAATAAATAAATAAACAAGTAAATGATTTGACTCCTGTCAGTTAGGAGTCCTAGTTAAATCCATAATTTTTCTAATTTTTATTACTATTGCTAAAAAATATTTATTTTATTTATAGTATTTTTATGTTTATAATGAATAAAGAAACCATTATTAAACAAGCAAAACCAAAAGCCACGTTGAGAAACAAAATAAATAGCTTAAAACAACAAAGGCACTGGTACAACGAAATGACAACACCTCAATAAACAAAATAAAATTCATAATTAATTATTACAGAAAGGGAATAATTTTTATTGCATTACCATTTGCAAGTCAATTTGAAACAACACGGGGAGCTATAAAAATATGCTTAAATAACAAGTCAACTGGTTGTAATTGTATACCTACACATGCCATATAGTGTGTTGGACATCTAATTGCAGAACCAAGTAGCATCATGATGCTAGATAAATGTTTTGAAACCGGAATATTTCCTCAATTGTTCAAAAAATCAGTGGATAACTTTGAAAAAGGAGATAGAAAATTATTTGGATAAATTCTATGTTATCCGACGAGAACAAAACGATTTTGTAAGAAACAGAAATATAAACAAGAATATTTTTGACAATGCCAATGGGCCGTTGTTCATTCCGGTGTGCCATGAGGTTCTATATTATGTCTAATTTTATACGTATTATATGTAAATGATTATCCAGAAAACATTTCTTACAGGGCTACAATGTTTGCTGACAATACAACCACACTAATAGCGGCTAAAAATAGAGAAATATTGAGAATATTGATTGAAATGGATAGTGCCTTGTGTGAATCTTTGCGGTGGTATCGGAGAAATGGGCTATCAATGAACACTTCAAAAACCCTTCCTTGATTTGATTTAAAATAAAAATTTTAAATCAAATAAATTACAGTGTATTTGGGACATAATAAGGTAAGTTTTCATCAAATTTCTTAGAAAAAAAAAAAAAAAAAAAAATTTGAAAAAGATAAAAATAAAAAACCAAAAACTTGGTTATTTGAATTTTTCACCTAAATTTTGAGGTAATGTGAAAAAATTGTAAATAGAAAAGTTGTAGATCTTTTCATTATTTACAACTTTGCCATTTAATTTTTTTCCATAGGACTTGTAGTTTTGCCGGAAATAAAGAGAAACCATTTTTTATCCTTAAAAACTCACCCCCTCCCACTTCCTGAACTAGGATCGACCATAATTTATTTTTACTTTCATTTTTATCAGATTCCCCTCCTTTTATAATGGGTTTCATCCTACTGTTATTTTTTTGGTTTCAAAAATTATCGACTCTGGTCTACTATTCCATAACATAACTTTTTGTGCGAAACAATTTCTTTTATGTCAACAACATAGGCAATGGATTGTACTCCCTTGACGTTAGACTGTCTAGGTAATTGAGTAAATCATTGAATTGGCTTGAGTTTAACATTTTATATATGTAGAAATTGTGTGAATATTTTAAAGATCAATTTACATTGACTAAATTGTAAGTCCAATTTTTGTAAAAGTTCATTTCTGATTAAGAAAATAAATACGGTAAGTTTAATTCTTCCGAAAATAAAATTAAGATATTTAGTTGTTTTATTTTTTAATGAATAAATAGTTTGGTTTGTTTGAAAAAAAAAAAAGGTTATTTATCTTCAATTTTTGAATCCATGTTTATTAATCGAATGTACCTACTGAGATTTTTAAATTTATTATTGTATGAATTTCTATAACATTAAAATATTTGTTATTCAATTTATATCTGTTGAGCTTGAAATAGTGTTTTTGACTTTCTTTAATTTGGTTGCAAAACCCTACATTTATTGACGTTCTTACATTTTCCACAGAAGTGAACAATTGAACGGTTAACGCTGATCGCGAAATCATTGTGTCTAATTAAACATCCGCCAGCTTAACTAGTGTAATTTTTGCTTCCTTATAAATTAACTAACATACAAAAACTTTTACCTTCAAATAAAAAAAGTTTTTTAAATGTACTACGATGTTAGTACACGACGTGTCATGGTAAAATAACATAGGACCGAACAAGGCAGTCCCGTTTTATGTCAATCGCACACTTTTCCATACCCTGCGTTCATTTACAAGCGATTTCGATTAGTATTTCTATAGATAATGCATTCTCCGAAGTGGTAATTAGATCCCTTAGTTCGTTTCCAATCACGTTCAGTTGCATTGACATGTAAATCTCGCAAATCCTGAACTTGATGATATGTCCTGTAGCAATGTTGTTTTGTTGAAGGTTAGGAAAGCTTACTTGGGTTCGGATTTTGTACAATGAATTGGTTTTAAAAATCAGAAATATACCAATAAATTTGTAACAAAATACAAATTTCGACAATAGCTTCTAAAAGAGATTGTTTGCCTGATTTAAATTACAAAAAATTAATTAAAGCTTTGTAAAAAAGGAAAACGAAAAATTTTCAATGGACATAAAAAAAATATTTATAATATAAATTTAATATATATGAGAATTCTTAATATATCAATTAACAATTGATATATTAAGTCAGAACTGGCACAGACAAGGGGAATCCGAATGTCTAATTTTAATTAACATAGCATTGTGATGGCCCTTACGGGTGTTGACACAATGTGATTTCTGCCTAATGCTCTGAATGTCAAAGTGAAGAAATTCAAGCAAGCGCCGGTAAACGGCGGGAGTAACTATGACTCTCTTAAAAGTAGTAACTATGACTCTCTTTGGGTTGCACTCTAAGGCCTAAGCAAAACAATCGGAGGCAATCGAAAGCTATGAGGAGAAAAGCCGAGTTTGGCAGGATCCAGTCACTATCGCAAGAGTGTGGCTGATGCAGCGCGAGTCGTTCTTGACGGGGAACCCGAATGTAGTTCAATCGATCCCATGGTTTTTGGTTATTACTGGACCTCAGTTTTTGAGTCTCCAAGTGCTCCAGCTCCAGAAAGACGGTTGTTCTCCAAGAGGAACCACGAGCAAGGCGCTTTCGACGCACTAAAGTCACCTATTCGCATTCGCGATGTGATTGACCATGCGGTCAATACCAAAATATCAGCGGATCCTGATGGCATTTTGCCATTGAAGTGGAAATCCGTTTCACCATTCATACGGTCTATACACTACAATGTCTTTCTCTTGAACGCTAAGATCCACCATAAACTGCTAGAAACACGAACAATTTTCATTTCGAAAACTGAAAAGGCTATTGCACCATCTGACTTCAGACCAATCTCGGTTGGATCTGTTGTCATTCGCCAATTCAACAAAATTCTTGCCAAAAGACTCCAAAAGCTTTCCTTGCATGATGCTCGGCAAGCAACTTTTATGTCTGGAGACGGTATGGCGGGTAATCTGTATCTTTTACAGAGCCTCCTAGTCGACAGTCGTAGCAGATGTAGGTCATTGCACATGGCAAGTCTCGATGAATCAAAGGCTTTCGATACAGTTTCTCATTCAGCATTGATACGGATACTTGGGGAGACTGGTCTTCCTAAGCCTTTCGTTGACTATGTTGAAATGGCATACATGGAGGCTAAAACGTCTTTGGTTTATAATGGCAAGACGTGTAGGAGGAGTGTAAAGTTGAATTGGGGAGTACGGCAGGGCGATCCATTGTCTCATTTACTGTTTAATTTAGTCTCATCCTGCGCACTTGTCTAATTGAACCTTCATTTTGGATACGAGCTGGATGTTAGTACCATCATTGGAGCTATGGCATTTGCAGATGTTGCTTTGCAGGTTGCTTTGCAACTACGACCGCTCATCATGATAAGGTTGTATGTATCGCAGCCCCAGAACTAAGGTATATGGGCTGGGACGTGGTATGTGAAAGAAATTTTCGTACCAGTCAGGGCCTGAGAACCTGACTCTCTTAAAAGTAGTTACTATGACTCCCTTTGGGTTGCACTCTTAGAACTGGGGTTTCTTCCCAGTCAAAATCTATTCACCTTTTAAGTACCAGGGGTTGCCTTTATTGGCGTCTGGTACGTCGTCCTGCGTCCACGTTCGCGCAGACATGGAAGGTTGATGTATGTCAATTATTACGCCCCTAGCAAAACGGATCGACATAAATGGTGAGGGTAACTGGCTCGCCTTAGCATGGCGTTCAAGTTAATTTATAAGTGCTGGCACGGAAAATAACATGCCTCGGATGTCCAGAACCAAAAATTTGGCGTGGGTAAACAATGTACTTGAGGACGAACAACAGTTCGCCTTAACTAGCAGGGGTAGTTCCGAAACAGCAGCAATTTTGCAACACCTGTGTGAATTTTATACCAGAAATATTAATACCAAACGAGGTTTAAAGCTACACATTTCGAAGGCACATCCAATCGAATACAACGAGGCCATTAATGTCGAACGTGTTTAATCGAGGTGATCGAACGAAGAATGCCGATTGCTTGCAGCAGCTGAAGCGGACTATATGGAGTCTGGGGAAAGGTTTATGAACCTACACCTTCTTAGAATCTTCCCCGGGCGCCCTCTCGACTCCATCAAAGGTAAGAGGCGTATGCCGCTTACAAGGAGATGGTTTGGGAGGTAGTGCAGATCTTAAGGTTATCTCGTATGCAAAATACCCCGCCATATGCCAATGATGTCAGCTTCCAGGGGCCTGATGCTTCAAGGGTAGTATCCGACCATCCAATAGATCCTATCCGCTCATATTTAAATTTGCTTTTAGAGCGTCTAGATGTGAATAGAGGTAGTCAGAGTAGTCTTCTGAAGCAAATGAAGATGTGACCGATGAAGTTTATTCTTGGTTGGCTAACGCCTTCCATACCCCGAAACCAACCAACCAAGATAATACGTTTCGAAGGCCTAAGCAAAACGATCGGAGGCAATCGAAAGCTATGAGGAGAAAAGCCGAGAATGGCAGGATCCAGTCACTCTATCGCAAGAGTGTGGCTGATGCAGCGCGAGTCGTTCTTGACAGGGAACCCGAATGTAGTTCAATTGATCCCATGGTTTTTAATAATAACTGGGCCTCTGTTTTGAGTCTCCAAGTGCTCCAGCTCCAGAAAAACGGTTGTTATCCAAGAGGAACCACGAGCAAGGCGCTTTCGACGCACTAAAGTCACCTATTCGCATTTGCAATGTGATTGACCATGCGGTCAATACCAACATATCAGCGGGTCCTGATGGCATTTCGCCATTGAAGTGGAAATCCGTTTCACCATTCATACGGTCTATAATCTACAATGTCTTTCTCTTGAACGCTAAGATCCCCCATAAACTGCTGGCACGGAAAATAACATGCCTCGGATGTCGAGAACCAAAAATTTGTCGTAGATAAACAATGTACTTGAGGCCGAACAAACAGAACAACAGGCGCTTTCGACGCACTTAAGTCACCTATTCGCATTCGCGATGTGATTGACCATGCGGTCAATAATAAAATATCAGCGGGTCCTGATGGCATTTCGCCATTGAAGTGGAAATCCGTTTCACCATTCATACGGTCTATACACTACAATGTCTTTCTCTTGAACGCTAAGATCCACCATAAACTGCTAGAAACACGAACAATTTTCATTTCGAAAACTGAAAAGGCTATTTCACCATCTGACTTCAGACCAATCTCGGTTGGATCTGTTGTCATTCGCCAATTCAACAAAATTCTTGCCAATAGACTCCAAAAGCTTCCCTTGCATGATGCTCGGCAAGCAGCTTTTATGTCTGGAGACAGTATGGCGGGTAATCTGTAACTTTTACAGAGCCTTCTAGTCGACAGTCGTAGCAGATGTAGGTCATTGCACATGGCAAGTCTCGATGAATCAAAGGCTTTCGATACAGTTTCTCATTCAGCATTGATACGAATACTTAGGGAGACGGGTCTTCCCAAGCCTTTCGTTGACTATGTTGAAATGGCATACATGGAGGCTCAAACGTCTTTGGTTTATAATGGCAAGACGTGTAGGAGTGTAAAGTTGAATTGGGGAGTACGGCAGGGCGATCCATTGTCTCATTTACTGTTTATTTAGTCTCATCATGCGCACTTGACTAATTGAACCTTCATGTTGGATACGAGCTGGATGTTAGTACCATCATTGGAGCTATGGCATTTGCAGATGACGTATTACTTACTTCCCTCATCTGCAACCGCCGGACTTCAAGATAGCCTTAACCGCTTTGCGGGAACACTTAGTGAGATCGAGCTTCTAATCAATCTAAAGAAGCCTTTTGCCATTAGCCAGATAGCAAGTGGGCGTGACAAAAAGGTTAAACGTATTAATGTACCGTTATTCACGCACGCGAATGCTCATCTTCCACACACGAACGTGTTAGATCTGTGGAGCTATCTTGGTCTGAACACGTCAGGAGATAAACAGCTCGAGGGAGGCCTGTTAAGGCTGACCAAAGGCCCTCTTCCTTAGCCGCAGCAGCGAATTCAAATACTAACTTCCGTGCTCCTGCCCAGACATTATCATTGCCTGGGTTCTTGGACGCGTGAATGTTAGCTATTTGAAGCTTGACCTGCAGGTGAGGAAATATGTTAGACTCTGGCTCCGACTACCCAATGATACGAAAGTCGAATACTTTCATGCACCTGTCAGGCAGGGAGGACTTGGTATCCCTTGTCTGAAAATGGTTATTCCTCTCATGCGTGAGTCGCGGTTAGAATCACTGGAGAAATCCAGTTCACCGTATTTCCAGGCTGCTGCACGTACTTGCTTAATCTGTGATCAACGTGAGTGGTGCATGCGTGTTCTCAGGAATAATAGTGTTCAGGTATTGTCGAAGGTGGTTCTGAACAACACCATGACGAATGCGCTGCATAGTTCTTTTGATGGTCGCGATTTTGACCGTCGGTGTCTGGCAGGTTGCGTTGCAACTACGACCGCTCATCATGATAAGGTTGTATGTATCGCAGCCCCAGAACTAAGGTATATGGGCTGGGACGTGGTATGTGAAAGAAATTTTCGTACCAGTCAGGGCCTGAGAACCTGACTCTCTTAAAAGTAGTTACTATGACTCCCTTTGGGTTGCACTCTTAGAACTGGGGTTTCTTCCCAGTCAAAATCTATTCACCTTTTAAGTACCAGGGGTTGCCTTTATTGGCGTCTGGTACGTCGTCCTGCGTCCACGTTCGCACAGACATGGAAGGTTGATGTATGTCAATTATTACGCACCTAGCAAAACGGATCGACATAAATGGTGAGGGTAACTGGCTCGCCTTAGCATGGCATTCAAGTTAATTTATAAGTGCTGGCACGGAAAATAACATGCCTCGGATGTCCAGAACCAAAAATTTGGCGTGGGTAAACAATGTACTTGAGGACGAACAACAGTTCGCCTTAACTAGCAGGGGTAGTTCCGAAACAGCAGCAATTTTGCAACACCTGTGTGAATTTTATACCAGAAATATTAATACCAAACGAGGTTTAAAGCTACACATTTCGAAGGCACATCCAATCAAATACAACGAGGCCATTAATGTCGAACGTGTTTAATCGAGGTGATCGAACGAAGAATGCCGATTGCTTGCAGCAGCTGAAGCGGACTATATGGAGTCTGGGGAAAGGTTTATGAACCTACACCTTCTTAGAATCTTCCCCGGGCGCCCTCTCGACTCCATCAAAGGTATGTGACGATACCATCACAATAGCATATAGCTTAGAGGGAAGAGAGGAGAAATTAAAAATGAAGAATTAAAATGAAAAAATTAGAAATTAAAAATAAAGAATTAAAATGAATAATTAGAATTAAAAATAAAGAATTAAAATGAAAAAATTAGAATATAAAAGTAAAAATTAAAATAAAAAATTAGAATAAAATAAAAGTGAATAAAGAACAACCACCTTAATCGACACTCACCTTAAGTGATGTATTTTTCATATGTGTGCCGGCAGAGCGCTTTCGGTCGGAGATATTCACGGTAAGATTATATAAATTGTTGTTGTTTTTTTTAAAATAATAAAAAAACAGGAGTTCGGACAAAAGATATAAAAAAGATACTCTTCCTTATGATTCCGGCAACGATAGAGAAAGGATCGCTTCATTTAACAAATTATAAAAAAACAAATAACTTAATCATAGTTCAGTATTTAATACCACGTTTATCAAACACCGATCACATTTTTTTTTTTTTGGTATTTGATCAATCGTGTCTGATTTTATTAATCGCGAACGAAATAATTGGATTAAAAGAGAAGAAAAATAAAATAAAAAGGAAACTATTTTTGGATCACATACCGGAATTAGCGAAGGTTGGCGTATCATCCGGACCCACCCGTTGGTATATCCGTGAATATCCATTCCGCGGGCGTTGTGTTGGCATTCATCCAAAAAAATCATCGTAAATACATCAAACGTGAGTTTTGTTTTTCTTCACTATTTTTTTTATCGCACTGACACGTGCACATTTTTCTTCTTATTTTTTTGAATTTCTTTCCTCTCTCATAACTGTCGTGCCATCGTTTGTTTAATTAATGGGGTCGAAATCGAAATCATAAAAAAAAAGGACGATTATAAATACTGTTATTTAGAAATTTTGTTGTTGTTATTGTCGAGTTGCCTGGGATGATTGGCGATGATAAGGTTCGCCTTTTCTTTATATAAAAAACAAGTCACCTAGACTGCCAGTGAAGGGCGTCAAGGATTAAAACTTGGAAAAGAAAAGGCAAACAAATTTGCGTATATTAATGTGCGATTGTGAATGTGTCGCGAAAACACAAGTAACAGTCGCACATGGTATTCAGATATTTTTATCTACCAAATCACCCAAAATAAGAAACATAAAGAAAAACAACTCGACAATATCTAAATTTTAATTATTAATTATTTTAAAGAAAAAAATAAAATAAAATACGTATGAGGGATTGAACACGTGTCAATACAACACTAACCTATAAAGGTAATAGTGTACACCACACCTTGTACAGAAAATACATAATTAAAACAAAAAATAAGTATTTTATTTTTAACTTACCATTACATTAACAATTAACCATTTGTATTATTTATTTTTTTCTTTCTTTTTATTCAAACTCCATTCCAACAAGTGACACAATCACACAACATATCACCAACTGTCAAAGTCAGTTAACCACTTTAGTTAATTTCAACAACAACCAGATGACAGTTGGTACTTGATACATGGTACATTACAAGTGTCAAATTGATATATATGGAGTGGGCCAACAAATATTAAGTGCCCCAAAAACATCGAAGTAATTACAACTAGTGCGGGAAAATTCTGGAAACCTCGACAATATTCGCTTCCACACCCACCATATTGCGCCTTGTAGGTGTATTCCTCTTCACTCGACATAATAACTTGGACAGTGGAGGGGCAATATACCACAGGTAAGAGGCGTATGCCGCTTACAAGGAGATGGTTTGGGAGGTAGTGGAGATCTTAAGGTTATCTCGTATGCAAAATACCCCGCCATATGCCAATGATGTCAGCTTCCAGGGGCCTGATGCTTCAAGGGTAGTATCCGACCATCCAATAGATCCTATCCGCTCATATTTAAATTTGCTTTTAGAGCGTCTAGATGTGAATAGAGGTAGTCAGAGTAGTCTTCAAAAAATCCAAGATGAACCACGAGCAAGGCGCTTTCGACGCACTAAAGTCACCTATTCGCATTCGCAATGTGATTGACCATGCGGTCAATACCAAAATATCAGCGGGTCCTGATGGCATTTCGCCATTGAAGTGAAAATCCGTTTCGCCATTCATACGGTCTATAATCTACAATGTCTTTCTCTTGAACGCTAAGATCCCCCATAAACTGCTGGCACGGAAAATAACATGCCTCGGATGTCCAGAACCAAAAATTTGTCGTAGATAAACAATGTACTTGAGGCCGAACAAACAGAACAACAGGCGCTTTCGACGCACTTAAGTCACCTATTCGCATTCGCGATGTGATTGACCATGCGGTCAATACTAAAATATCAGCGGGTCCTGATGGCATTTCGCCATTGAAGTGGAAATCCGTTTCACCATTCATACGGTCTATACACTACAATGTCTTTCTCTTGAACGCTAAGATCCACCATAAACTGCTAGAAACACGAACAATTTTCATTTCGAAAACTGAAAAGGCTATTTCACCATCTGACTTCAGACCAATCTCGGTTGGATCTGTTGTCATTCGCCAATTCAACAAAATTCTTGCCAATAGACTCCAAAAGCTTCCCTTGCATGATGCTCGGCAAGCAGCTTTTATGTCTGGAGACAGTATGGCGGGTAATCTGTAACTTTTACAGAGCCTCCTAGTCGACAGTCGTAGCATATGTAGGTCATTGCACATGGCAAGTCTCGATGAATCAAAGGCTTTCGATACAGTTTCTCATTCAGCATTGATACGAATACTTGGGGAGACGGGTCTTCCCAAGCCTTTCGTTGACTATGTTGAAATGGCATACATGGAGGCTCAAACGTCTTTGGTTTATAATGGCAAGACGTGTAGGAGTGTAAAGTTGAATTGGGGAGTACGGCAGGGCGATCCATTGTCTCATTTACTGTTTATTTAGTCTCATCATGCGCACTTGACTAATTGAACCTTCATGTTGGATACGAGCTGGATGTTAGTACCATCACTGGAGCTATGGCATTTGCAGATGACGTATTACTTACTTCCCTCATCTGCAACCGCCGGACTTCAAGATAGCCTTAACCGCTTTGCGGGAACACTTAGTGAGATCGAGCTTCTAATCAATCTAAAGAAGCCTTTTGCCATTAGCCAGATAGCAAGTGGGCGTGACAAAAAGGTTAAACGTATTAATGTACCGTTATTCACGCACGCGAATGCTCATCTTCCACACACGAACGTGTTAGATCTGTGGAGCTATCTTGGTCTGAATTTTAGTGGCACACACGTCGGGAGATAAACAGCTCGAGGGAGGCCTGTTAAGGCTGACCAAAGGCCCTCTTCCTTAGCCGCAGCAGCGAATTCAAATACTAACTTCCGTGCTCCTACCCAGACA
The DNA here is from genome assembly GCA_020423425.1 of Chrysopa pallens. NCBI lineage: Eukaryota > Metazoa > Arthropoda > Insecta > Neuroptera > Chrysopidae > Chrysopa > Chrysopa pallens. The sequence goes on along the minus strand of CM035593.1, from coordinate 5,395,298 downwards.
TTATCATTGCCTGGGTTCTTGGACGCGTGAATGTTAACTATTTGAAGCTTGACCTGCAGGTGAGGAAATATGTTAGACTCTGGCTCCGACTACCCAATGATACGAAAGTCGAATACTTTCATGCACCTGTCAGGCAGGGAGGACTTGGTATCCCTTGTCTGAAAATGGTTATTCCTCTCATGCGTTAGTCGCGGTTAGTATCACTGGAGAAATCCAGTTCACCGTATTTCCAGGCTGCTGCACGTACTTGCTTAATCTGTGATCAACGTGAGTGGTGCATGCGTGTTCTCAGGAATAATAGTGTTCAGGTATTGTCGAAGGTGGTTCTGAACAACACCATGACGAAGGCGCTGCATAGTTCTTTTGATGGTCGCGATTTTGACCGTCGGTGTCTGGCAGGTTGCGTTGCAACTACGACCGCTCATCATGATAACGTTGTATGTATCGCAGCCCCAGAACTAAGGTATATGGGCTGGGACGTGGTACGTGAAAGAATTTTTCGTACCAGTCAGGGCCTGAGAACCTGACTCTCTTAAAAGTAGTTACTATGACTCCCTTTGGGTTGCACTCTTAGAACTGGGGTTTCTTCCCAGTCAAAATCTATTCACCTTTTAAGTACCAGAGGTTGCCTTTATTGGCGTCTGGTACGTCGTCCTGCGTCCACGTTCGCGCAGACATGGAAGGTTGATGTATGTCAATTATTACGCCCCTAGCAAAACGGATCGACATAAATGGTGAGGGTAACTGGCTCGCCTTAGCATGGCGTTCAAGTTAATTTATAAGTGCTGGCACGGAAAATAACATGCCTCGGATGTCCAGAACCAAAAATTTGGCGTGGGTAAACAATGTACTTGAGGACGAACAACAGTTCGCCTTAACTAGCAGGGGTAGTTCCGAAACAGCAGCAATTTTGCAACACCTGTGTGAATTTTATACCAGAAATATTAATACCAAACGAGGTTTAAAGCTACACATTTCGAAGGCACATCCAATCGAATACAACGAGGCCATTAATGTCGAACGTGTTTAATCGAGGTGATCGAACGAAGAATGCCGATTGCTTGCAGCAGCTGAAGCGGACTATATGGAGTCTGGGGAAAGGTTTATGAACCTACACCTTCTTAGAATCTTCCCCGGGCGCCCTCTCGACTCCATCAAAGGTAAGAGGCGTATGCCGCTTACAAGGAGATGGTTTGGGAGGTAGTGCAGATCTTAAGGTTATCTCGTATGCAAAATACCCCGCCATATGCCAATGATGTCAGCTTCCAGGGGCCTGATGCTTCAAGGGTAGTATCCGACCATCCAATAGATCCTATCCGCTCATATTTAAATTTGCTTTTAGAGCGTCTAGATGTGAATAGAGGTAGTCAGAGTAGTCTTCTGAAGCAAATGAAGATGTGACCGATGAAGTTTATTCTTGGTTGGCTAACGCCTTCCATACCCCGAAACCAACCAACCAAGATAATACGTTTCGAAGGCCTAAGCAAAACGATCGGAGGCAATCGAAAGCTATGAGGAGAAAAGCCGAGAATGGCAGGATCCAGTCACTCTATCGCAATAGTGTGGCTGATGCAGCGCGAGTCGTTCTTGACAGGGAACCCGAATGTAGTTCAATTGATCCCATGGTTTTTAATAATAACTGGGCCTCTGTTTTGAGTCTCCAAGTGCTCCAGCTCCAGAAAAACGGTTGTTATCCAAGAGGAACCACGAGCAAGGCGCTTTCGACGCACTAAAGTCACCTATTCGCATTTGCAATGTGATTGACCATGCGGTCAATACCAAAATATCAGCGGGTCCTGATGGCATTTCGCCATTGAAGTGAAAATCCGTTTCGCCATTCATACGGTCTATAATCTACAATGTCTTTCTCTTGAACGCTAAGATCCCCCATAAACTGCTGGCACGGAAAATAACATGCCTCGGATGTCCAGAACCAAAAATTTGTCGTGGATAAACAATGTACTTGAGGCCGAACAAACAGAACAACAGGCGCTTTCGACGCACTAAAGTCACCTATTCGCATTCGCGATGTGATTGACCATGCGGTCAATACTAAAATATCAGCGGGTCCTGATGGCATTTCGCCATTGAAGTGGAAATCCGTTTCACCATTCATACGGTCTATACACTACAATGTCTTTCTCTTGAACGCTAAGATCCACCATAAACTGCTAGAAACACGAACAATTTTCATTTCGAAAACTGAAAAGGCTATTTCACCATCTGACTTCAGACCAATCTCGGTTGGATCTGTTGTCATTCGCCAATTCAACAAAATTCTTGCCAATAGACTCCAAAAGCTTCCCTTGCATGATGCTCGGCAAGAAGCTATTATGTCTGGAGACAGTATGGCGGGTAATCTGTAACTTTTACAGAGCCTCCTAGTCGACAGTCGTAGCAGATCTAGGTCATTGCACATGGCAAGTCTCGATGAATCAAAGGCTTTCGATACAGTTTCTCATTCAGCATTGATACGAATACTTAGGGAGACGGGTCTTCCCAAGCCTTTCGTTGACTATGTTGAAATGGCATACATGGAGGCTCAAACGTCTTTGGTTTATAATGGCAAGACGTGTAGGAGTGTAAAGTTGAATTGGGGAGTACGGCAGGGCGATCCATTGTCTCATTTACTGTTTAATTTAGTCTCATCCTGCGCACTTGACTAATTGAACCTTCATGTTGCATACGAGCTGGATGTTAGTACCATCATTGGAGCTATGGCATTTGCAGATGACGTATTACTTACTTCCCTCATCTGCAACCGCCGGACTTCAAGATAGCCTTAACCGCTTTGCGGGAACACTTAGTGAGATCGAGCTTCTAATCAATCTAAAGAAGCCTTTTGCCATTAGCCAGATAGCAAGTGGGCGTGACAAAAAGGTTAAACGTATTAATGTACCGTTATTCACGCACGCGAATGCTCATCTTCCACACACGAACGTGTTAGATCTGTGGAGCTATCTTGGTCTGAATTTTAGTGGCACACACGTCGGGAGATAAACAGCTCGAGGGAGGCCTGTTAAGGCTGACCAAAGGCCCTCTTCCAAAGCCGCAGCAGCGAATTCAAATACTAACTTCCGTGCTCCTACCCAGACATTATCATTGCCTGGGCTCTTGGACGCGTGAATGTTGGCTATTTGAAGCTTGACCTGCAGGTGAGGAAATATGTTAGACTCTGGCTCCGACTACCCAATGATACGAAAGTCGAATACTTTCATGCACCTGTCAGGCAGGGAGGACTTGGTATCCCTTGTCTGAAAATGGTTATTCCTCTCATGCGTTAGTCGGGGTTAGAATCACTGGAGAAATCCAGTTCACCGTATTTCCAGGCTGCTGCACGTACCTGCTTAATCTGTGATCAACGTGAGTGGTGCATGCGTGTTCTCAGGAATAATAGTGTTCAGGTATTGTCGAAGGTGGTTCTGAACAACACCATGACGAAGGCGCTGCATAGTTCTTTTGATGGTGGTGGTTTGACGGCCTCGCGATACGTTCCTTCATCTTCGGACTGGGTCGTGAAGCAAGCCAGCGGCCTCAACGGATGAGACTATGTGCGATTTCACCATATTCGCGCGATCACAATTCCTACACGAGCACGGACCCCTCTCGGGGTCGCGATTTTGACCGTCGATGTCTGGCAGGTTGCGTTGCAACTACGACCGCTCATCATGATAAGGTTGTATGTATCGCAGCCCCAGAACTAAGGCATATGGGCTGGGACGTGGTATGTGAAAGAAATTTCCGTACCAGTCAGGGCCTGAGAACCTGACTCTCTTAAAAGTAGTAACTATGACTCTCCTTGGGTTGCACTCTAAGAACTGGGCTTTCTTCCCAGTCAAAACCTATTCACCTTTAAGGTACCAGAGGTTGCCTTTATTGGCGTCTGGTACGTCGTCCTGCGTCCACGTTCGCGCAGACATGGAAGGTTGATGTATGTCAATTATTACGCCCCTAGCAAAACGGATCGACATAAATGGTGAGGGTAACTGGCTCGCCTTAGCATGGCGTTCAAGTTAATTTATAAGTGCTGGCACGGAAAATAACATGCCTCGGATGTCCAGAACCAAAAATTTGGCGTGGGTAAACAATGTACTTGAGGACGAACAACAGTTCGCCTTAACTAGCAGGGGTAGTTCCGAAACAGCAGCAATTTTGCAACACCTGTGTGAATTTTGTACCAGAAATATTAATACCAAACGAGGTTTAAAGCTACATATTTAGAAGGCACTTCCAATAGAAAACAACGAGGCCATTAATGTCGAACGTGTTTAATCGAGGTGATCGAACGAAGAATGCCGATTGCTTGCGGCAGCTGAAGCGGACTATATGGAGTCTGGGGAAAGGTTTATGAACCAACACCTTCTTACAATCTTCCCCGGGCGCCCTCTCGACTCCATCAAAGGTAAGAGGAGTATGCCGCTTACAAGGAGATGGTTTGGGCGGTAGTGCAGACCTTAAGGTTATCTCGTATGCAAAATACCCCGCCATATGCCAATGATGTCAGCTTCCAGGGGCCTGATGCTTCAAGGGTAGTATCCGACCATCCAATAGATCCTATCCGCTCATATTTAAATTTGCTTTTAGAGCGTCTAGATGTGAATAGAGGTAGTCAGAGTAGTCTTCTGAAGCAAATGAAGATGTGACCGATGAAGTTTATTCTTGGTTGGCTAACGCCTTCCCTACCCCGAAACCAACCAACCAAGATAATACGTTTCGAAGGCCTAAGCAAAACGATCGGAGGCAATCGAAAGCTATGAGGAGAAAAGCCGAGTTTGGCAGGATCCAGTCACTCTATCGCAAGAGTGTGGCTGATGCAGCGCGAGTCGTTCTTGACAGGGAACCCGAATGTAGTTCAATTGATCCCATGGTTTTTAATAATAACTGGGCCTCTGTTTTTGAGTCTCCAAGTGCTCCAGCTCCAGAAAAACGGTTGTTATCCAAGAGGAACCACGAGCAAGGCGCTTTCGACGCACTAAAGTCACCTATTCGCATTCGCAATGTGATTGACCATGCGGTCAATACCAAAATATCAGCGGGTCCTGATGGCATTTCGCCATTGAAGTGAAAATCCGTTTCACCATTCATACGGTCTATAATCTACAATGTCTTTCTCTTGAACGCTAAGATCCCCCATAAACTGCTGGCACGGAAAATAACATGCCTCGGATGTCCAGAACCAAAAATTTGTCGTGGATAAACAATTTACTTGAGGACGAACAAACAGAACAACAGGCGCTTTCGACGCACTAAAGTGACCTATTCGCATTCGCGATGTGATTGACCATGCGGTCAATACCAAAATATCAGCGGGTCCTGATGGCATTTCGCCATTGAAGTGGAAATCCGTTTCACCATTCATACACTACAATGTCTTTCTCTTGAACGCTAAGATCCACCATAAACTGCTAGAAACACGAACAATTTTCATTTCGAAAACTGAAAAGGCTATTTCACCATCTGACTTCAGACCAATCTCGGTTGGATCTGTTGTCATTCGCCAATTCAACAAAATTCTTGCCAATAGACTCCAAAAGCTTCCCTTGCATGATGCTCGGCAAGCAGCTTTTATGCCTGGAGACGGTATGGCGGGTAATCTGTATCTTTTACAGAGCCTCCTAGTCGACAGTCGTAGCAGATGTAGATCATTGCACATGGCAAGTCTCGATGAATCAAAGGCTTTCGATACAGTTTCTCATTCAGCATTGATACGGATACTTAGGGAGACTGGTCTTCCTAAGCCTTTCGTTGACTATGTTGAAATGGCATACATGGAGGCTAAAACGTCTTTGGTTTATAATGGCAAGACGTATAGGAGTGTAAAGTTGAATTGGGGAGTACGGCAGGGCGATCCATTGTCTCATTTACTGTTTAATTTAGTCTTATCCTGCGCACTTGACTAATTGAACCTTTATGTTGGATACGAGCTGGATGTTAGTACCATCATTGGAGCTATGGCATTTGCAGATGACGTATTACTTCCCTCATCTGCAACCGCCGGACTTCAAGATAGCCTTAACCGCTTTGCGGGAACACTTAGTGAGATCGAGCTTCTAATCAATCTAAAGAAGCCTTTTGCCATTAGCCAGAAAGCAAGTGGGGGTGACAAAAAGATTAAACATATTAATGTACCGTTATTCACCCACGCGAATGCTCATCTTCCACACACGAACGTGTTAGATCTGTGGAGCTATCTTGGTCTGAATTTTAGTGGCACACACGTCGGTTTCGGAGATAAACAGCTCGAGGGAGGCCTGTTAAGGCTGACCAAAGGCCCTCTTCCTAAACCGCAGCAGCGAATTCAAATACTAACTTCCGTGCTCCTACCCAGACATTATCATTGCCTGGGTTCTTGGACGCGTGAATGTTGGCTATTTGAAGCTTGACCTGCAGGTGAGGAAATATGTAAGACTCTGGCTCCGACTACCCAATGATACGAAAGCCGAATACTTTCATGCACCTGTCAGGCAGGGAGGACTTGGTATCCCTTGTCTGAAAATGGTCATTCCTCTCATGCGTTAGTCGCGGTTAGAATCACTGGAGAAATCCAGTTCACCGTATTTCCAGGCTGCTGCACGTACCTGCTTAATCTGTGATCAACGTGAGTGGTGCATGCGTGTTCTCAGGAATAATGGTGTTCAGGTATTGTCGAAGGTGGTTCTGAACAACACCATGACGAAGGCGCTGCATAGTTCTTTTGATGGTGGTGGTTTGACGGCCTCGCGCTACGTTCCTTCGTCTTCGGACTGGGTCGTGAAGCAAGCCAGCGGCCTCAACGGATGAGACTATGTGCGATTTCACCATATTCGCGCGATCACAATTCCTACACGAGCACGGACCCCTCTCGGGGTCGCGATTTTGACCGTCGATGTCTGGCAGGTTGCATTGCAACTACGACCGCTCATCATGATAAGGTTGTATGTATCGCAGCCCCAGAACTAAGGCATATGGGCGTGGTATGTGAAAGAAATTTCAGTACCAGTCAGGGCCTGAGAACCTGACTCTCTTAAAAGTAGTAACTATGACTCTCTTTGGGTTGCACTCTTAGAACTGGGATTTCTTCCCAGTCAAAACCTATTCACCTTTTAGGTACCAGAGGTTGCCTTTATTGGCGTCTGGTACGTCGTCCTGCGTCCACGTTTGCGCAGACATGGTAGGTTGATGTATGTCAATTATTACGCCCCTAGCAAAACGGATCGACATAAATGGTGAGGGTAACTGGCTCGCCTTAGCATGGCGTTCAAGTTAATTTATAAGTGCTGGCACGGAAAATAACATGCCTCGGATGTCCAGAACCAAAAATTTGGCGTGGGTAAACAATGTACTTGAGGACGAACAACAGTTCGCCTTAACTAGCAGGGGTAGTTCCGAAACAGCAGCAATTTTACAACACCTGTGTGAATTTTGTACCAGAAATATCAATACCAAACGAGGTTGAAAGCTACATATTTCGAAGGCACATCCAATCGAATACAACGAGGCCATTAATGTCGAACGTGTTTAATCGAGGTGATCGAACGAAGAATGCCGATTGCTTGCGGCAGCTGAAGCGGACGATATGGAGTCTGGGGAAAGGTTTATGAACCAACACCTTCTTACAATCTTCCCCGGGCGCCCTCTCGACTCCATCAAAGGTAAGAGGCGTATGCCGCTTACAAGGAGATGGTTTGGGAGGTAGTGGAGACCTTAAGGTTATCTCGTATGCAAAATACCCCGCCATATGCCAATGATGTCAGCTTCCAGGGGCCTGATGCTTCAAGGGTAGTATCCGACCATCCAAAAGATCCTATCCGCTCATATTTAAATTTGCTTTTATAGCGTCTAGATGTGAATAGAGGTAGTCAGAGTAGTCTTCTGAAGCAAATGAAGATGTGACCGATGAAGTTTATTCTTGGTTGGCTAACGCCTTCCCTACCCCGAAACCAACCAACCAAGATAATACGTTTCGAAGGCCTAAGCAGAACGATCGGAGGCAATCGAAAGCTATGAGGAGAAAAGCCGAGTTTGGCAGGATCCAGTCGCTATATCGCAAGAGTGTGGCTGATGCAGCGCGAGTCGTTCTTGACAGGGAACCCGAATGAAGTTCAATCGATCCCATGGTTTTTAATGATTACTGGGCCTCTGTTTTTGAGTCTCCAAGTGCTCCAGCTCCAGAAAGACGGTTGTTATCCAAGAGGAACCACGAGCAAGGCGCTTTCGACGCACTAAAGTCACCTATTCGCATTCGCAATGTGATTGACCATGCGGTCAATACCAAAATATCAGCGGGTCCTGATGGCATTTCGCCATTGAAGTGGAAATCCGTTTCACCATTCATACGGTCTATACACTACAATGTCTTTCTCTTGAACGCTAAGATCCACCATAAACTGCTAGAAACACGAACAATTTTCATTTCGAAAAGGGCCTGAGAACCTGACTCTCTTAAAAGTAGTAACTATGACTCTCTTTGGGTTGCACTCTAAGAACTGGGCTTTCTTCCCAGTCCCTTTTAGGTACCAGAGGTTGCCTTTATTATCGTCTGGTACGTCGTCCTGCGTCCACGTTCGCGCAGACATGGTAGGTTGATGTATGTCAATTATTACGCCCCTAGCAAAACGGATCGACATAAATGGTGAGGGTAACTGGCTCACCTTAGCATGGCTTTGAAGTTAATTTATAAGTGTTGGCACGGAAAATAACATGCCTCGGATGCCCAGAACCAAAAATTTGGCGTGGGTAAACATTGTACTTGAGGACGAACAACAGTTCGACTTAACTTGCAGGGGTAGTTCCGAAACAGCAGCAATTTTACAACACCTGTGTGAATTGTGTACCAGAAATATTAATACCAAACTAGATTTAAAGCTACATATTTCGAAGGCACATCCAATCGAATACAACGAGGCCATTCCTCATGGCATTTCGCCATTGAAGTGAAAATCCGTTTCACCATTCATACGGTCTATAATCTACAATGTCTTTCTCTTGAACGCTAAGATCCACCATAAACTGCTGGCACGGAAAATAACATGCCTCGGATGTCCAGAACCAAAAATTTGTCGTGGATAAACAATGTATTTGAGGACGAACAAACAGAACAACAGGCGCTTTCGACGCACTAAAGTCACCTATTCGCATTCGCGATGTGATTGACCATGTGGTCAATACTAAAATATCAGCGGGTCCTGATGGCATTTCGCCATTGAAGTGGAAATCCGTTTCACCATTCATACGGTCTATACACTACAATGTCTTTCTCTTGAACGCTAAGATCCACCATAAACTGCTAGAAACACGAACAATTTTTATTTCGAAAACTGAAAAGGCTATATTACCATCTGACTTCAGACCAATCTCGGTTGGATCTGTTGTCATTCGCCAACTCAACAAAATTCTTGCCAATAGACTCCAAAAGCTTCCCTTGCATGATGCTCGGCAAGCAGCTTTTATTCCTGGAGACGGTATGGCGGGTAATCTGTATCTTTTACAGAGCCTCCTAGTCGACAGTCGTAGCAGATGTAGGTCATTGCACATGGCAAGTCTCGATGAATCAAAGGCTTTCGATACAGTTTCTCATTCAGCATTGATACGGATACTTAGGGAGACTGGTC